>WEDG01005829.1:0-32079 GCA_017591395.1 Schistocephalus solidus | reverse complement strand
AGATGATAGTGTGTGGCTCACCGATCTGCTTAAGGAACGGTGAACGTTGTGCCCTGGAACTCAGACTAGAGAGTACTCACTGCAGGCAGTCGCATAGCGACGTGTAGCATATGTTGATATTGTGGAACCGACAAAACAGGGGAGACCGGAATGGCCATTTCTGGCTTATTAGCCGTCATCAGCCAGTCATACCTAATCCAGTGTGGAACACCTGGAGTTCGAACCCGCGACCTTTGGTATTTGGAGTCGAACGCTCTACCACTGAGCCACGGGCTCGTTCTGTCGGTTGCGATCGGTATGATGATAGTGTTATTGGCTCACCGGATCTGTTAAGGAACATTTATGTTTCGTTTGTGCCCTGGAACTCAGACTAGAGTACTCACTGGCAGTCGCATAGCGACATGTAGCGTATATGTTGATATTTGTGATATGCGGTGCCTGTGGTACTCTATCTGGTCAAGCTAACGAGTATAAATATTCCTTAGTACTCGAACTGGCTGATGACGGCTAATAAGTGAAATGGCCATTCCGGTCTCCTTGTCTTTGTCGCTTAAATATCAGCATGTGCTCGTCGCTGTCGTGCATGTGTACTTGGTCAAGTTCGGGGAACTAATAGAGGCTATAAATGTTCATAACGAATCGTATATATCATCTTCGGTATCTTTCGGCTAAACAACAGCCATTCTTCAATATTCGCTCGGATAAACTTGATGTGTTCCCAAATTACTGGATAAAATATGTTTATTAACATCATCTTTAGTCGATTCTATATCAACATATGCTTTGCGTAGCATGCGACTGCCTGTGAGTACTCTAGTCTGAGTTCCAGGGGCACAGCGGATCATAAATGTTCCTTAAAAGCAGATCGGTGAGCCACACACTATCATCATATTCCCGATCGCAACCGACAAAGCAATGAGCCCGTGGCTCCAGTGGTAGTGAGGACGTTCGACACAAATACCAAAGGTCGGGTTCGAAATCCCGTGTTCCACACTTGGGATTGGATATGACTGGCTGATGACGGCTAATAAGCCGAAAGTGGCCATTTCCGGTCACCGCCTGATGACTTTTGTCGGTTCCACAATATCAACTTAGATGCAACGCGTCGCTATGCAGCTGCGTGTGAGTACTCTAGTCTGAGTTTCCAGGGCACAACGGAACATAAATGTTCCTTAAGCGGATCGGTGAGCCCACACTATCATCATATTCCGATTTTAACCGACAAACAACGAGCCATGGGCTCAATGGTAGAGCGTTCGACTCAAATACCAAATGTTGCGGGTTCGAATCCCGAGGTGTGCCACACTTGGGATTGGGTATGTTTGGCTGATGACGGTTAATGGCCAGAGATTGCCATTCCGTTCTCCTTGTCTTTGTCGGTTCCATTTCTTATATATATATATATATATATATATCATATTCAGTACTAAAAGGAAAGCCTGCGATGGATATAAATTAGCTCCAGGGGGAAAAGCGGACATCATGTTCCTTAGCCAGATCGTTGAATACCCTATTATAATGAATAGTCCCGATCTCAAACCGACAAAACACGGAACCGTGGCTTAATGGAAGAGTGCTACAGCCGATGAACAGCAGGTCGTTTGGTTCGAATCTCCGTCAATCCACAACCGGGATCGGTGAGACTTACGGCTGATGATGAAGCATATATATGCCAGAAATAGGCACCCCGTCCCCTTTGTCTCTCTCTCGGTTCCACCTTATCGTCATATACTCCTAAGTTTGCTGTGCTGCTACCGCCTACGAGGAGCTCTAAAAGTGAGTGAGCACTCAGGGCCGTGAACGGAACACCCATGTTCCTGGGCAAAGGACTCGAGTACACCTAACTATAATTATTTATCGTACCGCTCTTGTGACGAAACGTGGCATCATGGTTTGACTGTGGCAAGTAAAGGTGGATGTCGAATTCTAGGTGACCACGCCCGGGATAAGGTTTGGATGGCGATCGACATCCGAAGTGATGGCTTCGACCATTGTCGCTTGTTGGTTCCAGCTTATCGTCATATTCCCCAAGCTGCGAAGCGAGCTGTGCCGAGCAAAGTGGCGGGCGGGTGGGGACGTTGTTGTTTCGCAGAGTAGGTGAACATATGGTTATATCATGCAGATTGAAGGCGAGGAAACAGTAGGCCGAGTATGTGGTGGAGTGTTACAATAAATGTATAATAGATCATGGGTTTCAAACTGGGGTGATCCACACCGGGATGTGGTATGACTGGCTGATGGCGGCAATGTAATCAATGGCCATTCGGACTCTCTTGTCATTGTCAGTTCACCTGTATCTTCATATTCCCCAAGTTGCGTTATAACGGCCTGCGAGGGCTGTGAAGCAAGGGCACAATAAAACATCCATGATCCTTAGAAAGATCGGTGAACACCTCAATATCATTATTTGTCGTCTGATCGCAGAGCTGATGACAACGGGCCCTTGGCTCAATGGTGAGAGTGTTACACTCAATGATCAAGGTGTGGGTTTGGATCTCGGGTGATCACACCTGTGATTGGGTATGACTAGCTGATGACGGCTAATAAGCCCGATAGCCATACCGGTCTCCTTGTATTTCTTCTGTTCCACCTTATGTCGATGTTGGCTCAGGTTGCTGTCGACTGCGAGGGTCAGTGAGCACAGGGCGCAATAAGCATCCATGATCCTAAGCAAGATCGGTGGACACCTCAATATTATGTTATTTGTATCTGATCGCGAGCCGACGAAACGAGCCAGTGGCTCAATGGTAAGTGTACACTCAATGATCAAGGTCATTGGGTTTGAATCTCGGACGTTCCACACCCAGGATTGGTTATGTGGTGATTATGGTTGTTAAGCCAATGGCCATTCGGTTACTGTCTTCTTCGGTTCCACCTTTCGTCATGGTTCCCCAAGGTGCAATGCGACTGCAGAGGGATCTTGGTGAGCTGGCACAACCAAACTTTCTTGTTCCAGAGCAAGATCAGTGAGCACCTCGCTATGTTAATTTATAGTCCCCATCGCAAGCCGACAAAACAGCGGGCCCGTGGCTCATTTGGTGTTACGGTCGGTGACCGGAATCGTTGTTTCGAATCTCCGGCGATCACATCAGGATTAAGATTAGGCTTCAGCACGATGTTTGCTTATGGCTTCAGAAATGGCCTCTACAGATCCCCTCTTGTGCTGTTCCGTTCCATGTACATCGATGCCATTCCGGTTGCTAGCCCGACTGCCGCAGGACTCTGGTGACACCAAGGGCACAATAAGCTTATCCATGTTTCCTTACAGCCAGATAGGGTGAACACCTTACTATCTGTCGTATAGTCCGAAACAAAACAGGCAAAAAAACGGGCGCGGCTCAATGGTAGAAATGTGACACTCAATGACCAAAGTTCGGTAAGGTTTTGAATTTTGGGTGAATCCACGCGGGTTGGTTATGGAGTAAGCGCGGCGGCTGTAAGCCAAAATAAGCATTCGGTCACATATCTTCTTCGGTTCCACCTTATCGTCGCCGTAGTTGCTTTAATGCGACTGCCTGCGAAAACTCTTGGTGACGCTATGGTCCCAACAGGTGCATCCATATTCGCCGGCAGGTCGGTAAAGGCGGCTGCTATCATAATTTATCGTACCCATCACCGGCGGCAAAACGAAACGGCCCACGTGAAATCGCCGGGTGGTACGTAAAGAACCGCCGTTAAGTTATTGAAACTCTGGTGATCCACACGGTTGGTGCCGAACCAGCTGATGACGGCAAATGGCCAAATGGCAATTCCGGACTCTCTTGTCATTGGTAGTTCCACCTTATCATATTCCCCAGTTGCATTATAACTGCCTGCAGGGCTCTAAAGTGACAACGAAGGGCTGTAGAATATCTAGCAGATCTAAGTAAAGAGATCGGTAAATACCAAAGACTATTATTATTTGGTCTGATCGCAAACCGACAAACCAACGGGCCCTTGGCTCAGCCGGTAGAAGTGTTACACTTCTAAATGATCCATAAGGCGGGGTTTTGTCCTCAGGTGATCCACACACCGCAGCTGATTTGAAACTAATGATAACGGCTAATGGCCGAAATGGCGATTCAGGTTTATGACTTCTTCTGTTTCATTATCGTCATATTCCTCAAGTTACCTTTCGACATTCTTCAGATATGTAAAGAAGATTACTGGAGCCTGTTGAACATCATGAACCTTGGCGAGATCGGTAAACACCTCGCTTTCGTTCTTTATGGTCGATGCTGGCAGGCAAACCGGGCCGTGGCTCGTTGGTAGATTATTTACACTCGGTCGAGATTAGTTGGTTGTTTCGGGCGATCCACAGGATTGGGTATGACTGGCTGGTGATGGCTATAAGCCAGAAATATTCAGGTCCCATATCTTCTTCGAGTTCCACCTTATATTAATATTTATGGTTGCTGTTCGACTGCCTGCGGGAACAAATGACGCGGGGCCGGCAAACATCCATGTTCTTTAGCGAGATCGGTAAACACCTCACTATTATTTTTCAGTCCTGGTCTTTCACCGACAAAACAACGGGCCCTCATCTCCAATGGTTGGAGTGTGTAACCCAATGACCAAAGGTTGCTGGTTTCGAATATCCGAGACTGAACCACACCCGGGATTACGGGTTTGAATGGCTGATGATCGCATGTTATCCGAAATGGCAATTCCAGTCTCCCATTTGTCTTTGTCGGTTCCACCTTATCGTCATATTCCCCAAGTTTGCGGAAACTGCACTGCTGCGAGACTCTAAAGTAAGCACCGAGGGAACAACGCAATATCCATGTTCATGGCCAGATAAGTGACACCTCACTCATCCATTATTTCATCGTACCGATCGCAAAAGCGACAAAACAGGGGCCAGTGGCTAAAATGGTAGAGTGTTACACTCAATGATCAAAGGTCGTGGGTTTGAATCTCGGGCGTTGCACCCGGGATTGGAGTATGACGGGCTGATGATGGCTATTAAGCCAGAAATGGCCATTCCGGTCCCCTATGTCTTCTTCGGTTCCACCTTATCGTCATATTCCCTAAGTTGCTATGCGACTGCCTGCGAGGGCTCTTAAGTGAGCACCAGGGCACAAAGCAAAACATCCATGTTCCTTAGCCAGATCTGTAGACACCTTACTTTCATAATTTAGAGCCCGATCAAACAGGCAAAACAACGGGCCCGTGGCTCAATGGTAGAGTGTTACACTCAATGACCAAAGTTCGAGGATTTGAATTTCAGGGTGATCCACACCCGGGATTGGGTATGACTGGCTGATGATGGATAATAAAGCCAGAAATGGCCATTCCGGTCCCCATTTTTCTTCATCGGTTCCACCTTATCGTCAAATCCCTAAAGTTGCTATGCGACTGCTTTGCGAGGGATCTAAAGTATGCACCAGAGCACAACCAAACATCCATGTTCCTTAGCAAGATCAGTCAAAAACCTCACTATCATAATTTATCGTACCTATCGCATAGCGACAAAACAGTAGGCCCGCGTCTCAATGGTGGCGTGTTACAATAAATGACCATAGTTCACGGGTTTGAAACTCGGGTGATCTACACCTGGGATTTGGAATGACTGGCTAATGACGGCAAGTAATCCAGAAATGTCCATTCCGTTCCCCCTTGTCTTCTTCGGTTCCACCTTATCGTCATATTCCCCAAGTTGCTATGCGACCGCCTGCGAGGGATCTAAAGTGAGCACAAGGGCACAACCAAGCATCCATGTTTCTTAGCCAGATCGGTGAACACCTCATTAACATAATTCATAGTCCCGATCGCAAACCAGACAAACAACGGGCCCACGTGGCTCAATGGTAGCTTGTTTCGGTCAATGACCAAAGGTCGTGGATTCGAATCTCAGGGAGATTTACATCCAGGGATTGAGGTACAACTGGCTGATGATGGCTATTAAGCCAGAAAATGGCCATTCCGGTCCCCTTTATCTTCTTCTGTTCCACCTTATCGCCATATTCCCTAAGTTCCTATGCGACTGCCTTCGAGGGCTCTAAAAGAGTGAGCACCAGGGCACAACCAAAGACCCATGTTCCTTAACCAGATCGGTGAACAGCTCACTATAGTAATTCATAGTCACGATCGCAAACCAGACGATACAACGGGCCCGTGGCTCAATGGTAGAGTCTAGACTCAATGACGAAAGTTCGTGGATCTGAATTTCAGGTGATCCATACCGGGATTGGGTATGACTGGTTGATGATGGCTATTAAAGCTAGAAATGGCCATTTCGGTCTCCCTTGTCTTTGTCAGTTCCACCTTATCGTCATATTCCCCAAGTTGGTATGCGATTGCCTGTGAGAGCTCTTAAGTGAGCACCAGGGCACAACGTAACATCAATCTTCCTTAGCCAGATCGGTGAACACCTCACTATCTTAATTCATTTTCCCGATCGCAAACAGAAAAAAACAATGGGCTCGTGGCTAAATGGTATGTTGTTACACTCAATGATAAAAGGTCATGTGTTCGAATCTCAGCTGCTCCACAGCTGTGATTGGGTATAACTGGCTGATGACGGTTAATAAGCCAGAAATGGAAATTTCGGTCCCCATTTTCTTCTTCCGTTCCACCATCTTTCTCAAGTTGCTATGCGACGGCCGGCGAGGAGCTCTAAAGTGAGCACTCAGAGCATAAAAGAACGTTGATGTTCCTTAGCAAGATTGGCGAACACCTCACTATCATAATTCATAGTCCCGATCGTAAAACCGATAAAAACAACGGGCCCGTGGCTCAATGGTAGGGTTTACACTCAATGACCATAGGTCGTGGGTTTCGAATCTCGGGTGATCAACACCTGTGATTGGGTATGAAGCTAATGACGGCTAGTAAAGCCAGAAATGCCATTCCGGTTCCCGTTGTTTTCTTTGGTTCCACCTTATCATCATATTCCCCAAGTTGCTATGCAGACTGCCTGCGAGGAGCTCTAAAGTAAAGCATCAGTGGCATCAGGGAACATCCATGTTCCTTAGCTAGATCAGTGATCTCCTCACTATCATGAGATTATAGTCCCGAGCACAAAGGACAAAAAACGGGCCCGTGGCTCAATGGTAGAGTGTTACACTCAATGACCGAAAGGTCGTGGGTTCGAAACTCGGGTGATCCACACCCGGGATTGGGTATGACTGGCTGATGGGGGGCTAATAAGCCAGAAATTGCCAGTCAGTATTCCTTGTCTTTATCGGTTATATCAGTTATGTTGAGTTGTGCCCTGGAACAAATTTTTAGAGCCCTCGCGAGACAGGCAACGACAAGGTATATATATATATATATATATATATATATATATATATATATATATATATATATATATATATATATATATATATATATATAATATCGATGAGCAGATATTTTCTAAAACTCGTAGTTCATTCGTTGTTGGTCACCTCCAGCATAACTTAACTTCCATTTATATTCTTTCATGAGTTTTGTGGTTAGGCAGGCTTCTTTTAAGCATTTTGTACGGTTAGGATTATGGCAACTAGTCCTTTTTTCGCCAGTCGTCATGATTTGGTTTGGTTTACGCCATTCTCTGTTTCTTTCATTCAGTTTATGCGGCACCAAAATTCCATGTCTTTGTGGAAGTCCTAAAGCATGTAACGGTTTACCACAATTAATCTACTATCCACTGATAATTCGGACACTTCTTTTAGCATTTGAGACAGATTGCGATGAATTAACGTTTCCAATCCTCTCTCTTCAATTTTTCTCTAGTTTTTCGGTAGGTTTCTTAAAGTCTCCAACCTAACCACCACGTTTAACGAGTTCAAACAATTTCTGGCGTGTTCTTTTTCAGAGAGCATGCTCATAATAAAGTTCCTTCCAGTAAAGCTATAACTTTCATAACACCTAGTAACCAAAAGGCAATGCTTCCCGCAAGTGCTTTTTGGCGTAATATTTTCCCTTATCCTTACATTAATAATCATTAGTGTTAATGTATTAACTAAATGTCATAAGCTACCTGTTACAGCTTTAGTTAAGTACTTTATGATGCACATCGGTGAAACCGTGTCTGGGCTTTTTAGCTAGTACCTATGTCCGAGAGTACGGTATAACGTCTTTTGCCATATAAGATTCATACTACTTGTAGTACTACTTGTTTGTAGAATGGGCATTACGTGGTTATTCCACAGTGGTTGATTGTCTTCGACCCAAATGTTCATTGAAATTTCGGGTCTGACCCTAAAAAGTCATGTCCGAATCACCTGACTCCATGTCCTGCACTTAATAATTTCAGAAATTATTTACCCGATTATTCTCTGGAGTCCATATACCAGAAACCGCATAGAGAACGCTGGGGGACCCACTGAGGAGCCGAACCCCTCGTTGCTGTGTCACGCAGCAGCAGAAACATCGGCGAAACACGTGTCTGGGCTTTAAGCGTAGTACCTATGTCGGAATTACGGTATAACGTCTTTTGCCATATAAGATTCATACTACTTGTAGTACTACTTGTTTGTAGAATGGGCATTACGTGGTTATTCCACAGTGGTTGATTGTCTTCGACCCAAATGTTCATTGAAATTTCGGGTTTGACCCTAAAAAGTCATGTCCGAATCACCTGACTCCATGTCCTGCACTTAATAATTTCAGAAATTATTTACCCGATTATTCTCTGGAGTCCATATACCAGAAACCGCATAGAGAACGCTGGGGGACCCACTGAGGAGCCGAACCCCTCGTTGCTGTGTCACGCAGCAGCAGAAACATCGGCGAAACACGTGTCTGGGCTTTTAGCTAGTACCTATGTCGGAAGTACGGTATAACGTCTTTTGCCATATAAGATTCATACTACTTGTAGTACTACTTGTTTGTAGAATGGGCATTACGTGGTTATTCCACAGTAGTTGATTGTCTTCGACCCAAATGTTCATTGAAATTTCGGGTCCGACCCTAAAACGTCATGTCCGAATCACCTGACTCCATGTCCTGCACTTAGTAATTTCAAAAATTATTTCCCGATTATTCTCTGGAGTCCATATACCAGAAACCGCATAGAGAACGCTGGGGGACCCACTGAGGAGCCGAACCCCTCGTTGCTGTGTCACGCAGCAGCAGAAACATCGGCGAAACACGTGTCTGGGTTTTTAGCTAGTACCTATGTCGGAAGTACGGTATAACGTCTTTGCCATATAAGATTCATACTACTTGTAGTACTACTTGTTTGTAGAATGGGCATTACGTGGTTATTCCACAGTGGTTGATTGTCTTCGACCCAAATGTTCATTGAAATTTCGGGTCTGACCCTAAAAAGTCATGTCCGAATCACCTGACTCCATGTCCTGCACTTAATAATTTCAGAAATTATTTACCCGATTATTCTCTGGAGTCCATATACCAGAAACCGCATAGAGAACGCTGGGGGACCCACTGAGGAGCCGAACCCCTCGTTGCTGTGTCACGCAGCAGCAGAAACATCGGCGAAACACGTGTCTGGGCTTTTAGCTAGTACCTATGTCGGAAGTACGGTATAACGTCTTTGCCATATAAGATTCATACTACTTGTAGTACTACTTGTTTTGTAGAATGGGCATTACGTGGTTATTCCACAGTGGTTGATTGTCTTCGACCCAAATGTTCATTGAAATTTCGGGTCTGACCCTAAAAAGTCATGTCCGAATCACCTGACTCCATGTCCTGCACTTAATAATTTCAGAAATTATTTACCCGATTATTCTCTGGAGTCCATATACCAGAAACCGCATAGAGAACGCTGGGGGACCCACTGAGGAGCCGAACCCCTCGTTGCTGTGTCACACAGCAGCAGAAACATCGGCGAAACACGTGTCTGGGCTTTTAGCTAGTATCTATGTCGGAGTACGGTATAACGTCTTTGCAATATAAGATTCATACTACTTGTAGTACTACTTGTTTGTAGAATGGGCATTACGTGGTTATTCCACAGTGGTTGATTGTCTTCGACCCAAATGTTCATTGAAATTTCGGGTCTGACCCTAAAAAGTCATGTCCGAATCACCTGACTCCATGTCCTGCACTTAATAATTTCAGAAATTATTTCGCCGATTATTCTCTGGAGTCCATATACCAGAAACCGCATAGAGAACGCTGGGGGACCCACTGAGGAGCCGAACCCCTCGTTGCTGTGTCACGCAGCAGCAGAAACATCGGCGAAAACACGTGTCTGGGCTTTTTAGCTAGTATCTATGTCGGAAGTACGGTATAACGTCTTTGCCATATAAGATTCATACTACTTGTAGTACTACTTGTTTGTAGAATGGGCATTACGTGGTTATTCCACAGTGGTTGATTGTCTTCGACCCAAATGTTCATTGAAATTTCGGGTCTGACCCTAAAAAGTCATGTCCGAATCACCTGACTCCATGTCCTGCACTTTAATAATTTCAGAAATTATTTACCCGATTATTCTCTGGAGTCCATATACCAGAAACCGCATAGAGAACGCTGGGGGACCCACTGAGGAGCCGAACCCCTCGTTGCTGTGTCACGCAGCAGCAGAAACATCGGCGAAAACACGTGTCTGGGCTTTTTAGCTAGTATCTATGTCGGAAGTACGGTATAACGTCTTTTGCCATATAAGATTCATACTACTTGTAGTACTACTTGTTTGTAGAATGGGCATTACGTGGTTATTCCACAGTGGTTGATTGTCTTCGACCCAAATGTTCATTGAAATTTCGGGTCTGACCCTAAAAAGTCATGTCCGAATCACCTGACTCCATGTCCTGCACTTAATAATTTCAGAAATTATTTACCCGATTATTCTCTGGAGTCCATATACCAGAAACCGCATAGAGAACGCTGGGGGACCCACTGAGGAGCCGAAACCCCTCGTTGCTGTGTCACACAGCAACAGCAACATCGGCGAAACACGTGTCTGGGCTTTAAGCTAGTACCTATGTCGGAAGTACGGTATAACGTCTTTGCCATATAAGATTCATACTACTTGTAGTACTACTTGTTTGTAGAATGGGCATTACGTGGTTATTCCACAGTGGTTGATTGTCTTCGACCCAAATGTTCATTGAAATTTCGGGTTTGACCTAAAAAGTCATGTCCGAATCACCTGACTCCATGTCCGCCAATTAATAATTTCAGAAATTATTTCCCCCGATTATTCTCTGGAGTCCATATACCAGAAACCGCATAGAGAACGCTGGGGGACCCACTGAGGAGCCGAACCCCTCGTTGCTGTGTCACGCAGCAGCAGAAACATCGGCGAAACACGTGTCTGGGCTTTTTAGCTAGTACCTATGTCGGAAGTACGGTATAACGTCTTTGCCATATAAGATTCATACTACTTGTAGTACTACTTGTTTGTAGAATGGGCATTACGTGGTTATTCCACAGTGGTTGATTGTCTTCGACCCAAATGTTCATTGAAATTTCGGGTTTGACCCATAAAGTCATGTCCGAATCACCTGACTCCATGTCCTGCATTTAATAATTTCAGAAATTATTTACCCGATTTATTCTCTGGAGTCCATATACCAGAAACCGCATAGAGAACGCTGGGGGACCCACTGAGGAGCCGAACCCCTCGTTGCTGTGTCACGCAGCAACAGAAACATCGGCGAAACACGTGTCTGGGCTTTGAGCTAGTACATATGTCGGAAGTACGGTATAACGTCTTTGCCATATAAGATTCATACTACTTGTAGTACTACTTGTTTGTAGAATGGGCATTACGTGGTTATTCCACAGTGGTTGATTGT
This sequence comes from Schistocephalus solidus, assembly GCA_017591395.1. Classification (NCBI taxonomy): domain Eukaryota; kingdom Metazoa; phylum Platyhelminthes; class Cestoda; order Diphyllobothriidea; family Diphyllobothriidae; genus Schistocephalus; species Schistocephalus solidus. The sequence continues at coordinate 20,398 of WEDG01005829.1, read as the reverse complement.
CTTCGACCCAAATGTTCATTGAAATTTCGGGTCTGACCTAAAAATGTCATGTCCGAATCACCTGACTCCATGTCCTGCACTTAATAATTTCAGAAATTATTTACCCGATATCGGAATGCACTCTACCTCAGCTATTCAATATATATATATATATATATATATATATATATATATATATATATATATATATTGCTAATTGAAGCGAAAATGCGCGGGTTCGTGCATAAATGAGAAGAAGAGGCGACCACGGGAACCATCGGTTTATTTTCCTGACGTTTGAAAATCAAACAAGATTTCATCGTCTAAAATGCGTTCTGTACGGCTCTTCACAGTCTAGCATACTGGCGTTCAGCTGGCTCAACGTTCATTCGTGCAGAATGTACTGCGGGTGGAGTTAATCGCGGTTCCGTTGGTCAGTGCGCTTCCCCCTTGTTTCGTCTGGGGGATGTGTCGTGATGGCAACGGTCATTGATCGATTTGGAAACCGAAACGTCAGGCTAATAAAGCTTTTATCCAAGCGATCGCATCTACTTCTTCTCGATCATTGATCTCGTCTGCATTGCCCGCATATGTTGACACAGACCCACATTCCTCCGCGTCCCCCGTTTGCGTTTTTCATGCCGTGTCTCGTCGGAGGCTTAGCCGTTACCGGTGTCTCCCGTTCCTATGTGGCTGGCGACCATCGTCGCGAGGCGTTCATGCATGAACTGTGCTCGCGTACGTCTGCGTTCAACCTCGACAGGAGGTCATGCTGGTTTTCGCTCTCTGTGGTCTCCCCTGTGGCTGGGTTTATGCCTAGTATACATTCAAGGCCTGGTAAGATGCCGGGAAAATGTACAACGGTTGACGGAATTTGGTGTGGTGTGCCATGCTTAATGTGCTTCTCTGACTGTTTGGCCAGTATCTCGGCCTAGGATTTTGGCGTCCCGGAAAGCGAAGATGCGTCGAGGCTGCACAGTGTTTCGCCATTAGTGAGAGTTTGTCCATCAGCTTCTCACTGCTCTTGCTTACGCTCCTCATGCGGATTTGCGGTCCCTTACCCGTTTCTTCAACGTAATTTGCCTAGCTGGAACTGCACTAGACACGAAAGACGGCATTCGCCGTTTCGCCTCATGACAGAGGGGCCGTGGGTCTCATGAACAGACGTCTTATTGTCGCCTCAGCTCTGTGGGCGACGCCGATCCCCAGTGGTTGAAAGAGTAGTGTGACTGCTTGGGATACGTTCTCTATATACGATAGCGCCTACCAAACTTTTGGTTTTTCGGTCCTTGGTTTTACAGCTTGTTTTGGCCGTCTGCTGCGCTCTATGAAACTGCAAGGGTAACCTTCGGAGGTGAACATCTGCCGAAGATAATGGAGTTCCGCAACTTTGTCGACTGCCTCGCTGCAGTTAGTTTTCGCCCTCTTGTCAAGAGTTCGCACGTAGCTACGTTTTTGGCATAAAGGGTGGTTGCTGTGGAAATTTAAGACCTGACGTGTGTGGTGGCCTTTCGGTATACCGTCGTCCTTAGGCTCCCATCAGTTTAACGGTGGACCAAACGTCTAGGAACGCTATTTGCTTGTTGCCCTCGGCCCCTCTTGTGAACTGAATGTCCGGAAAAACAGAGCTCAATACCGCGTGGAATTCAGAGAATATTTCACGCTTGAGGACGACGAGGGTATCGTCTACATACAGCGCCCAAAATATTGGTTTGTGTGTCGCGAACACCAGTGTGTCTAGCGTTTGCAGGACCGCCTCAGCAATGAAACCAGACAGCGGCGAACCCATTGGAGTTCCTTTAATTTGTTTATAGACTGTCCCCTTGAAGGTGAAATAGGTTTGAAAGTAGAAATTGAGCGATCGGATGAGATACCCTCGTTAGACTTGTTTGTTCCCTCGTCATATTTACTCTTAAGTAGTTTGTCGACCGTTTCAATTGCAAGACTAAGGAATTGGGGTGAAGAATGAGGTAACACCAAATGATACTATGACCTCGTAGACCGTGAAGTCTTTCCAAAAAGTGTACGGCTGAGCGGACGTTTGTATCGGAGCCTGATGTGAGAAAGTTTAGACGTTGGAAAATCCATGTGGACAGGTTGAATGTGGGGGTTCTGCGCAAAGATACGATGGGCCGCAGAGGAGCACCATGCTTGTGCACTTTAGGTATTCCATAGAATCTAGCCACGGCCGAATCTGTTGGTTCTATGGCCAGTCTATTTGCTTTTGAGATGGCACCACTATTCTGCAATCTAGCGAGCATCGTGTTTTATTGTGCCACCAGCTTCTTCAACGGATCTCTATCGCGTCTGAGATATATATATATATATATATATATCGCGTTCATCATCTCCTGAAGAAGACGAAGAAGATGAGGGGGCGAGTTCATGGACCAAATTGTATTTGTACTGACGTTTCGAAAGCCTTCTCGCTTCCATCATCAGAGTAAAGTGCTTGCTGCTCCTGGTGGTCTTGAGTTAGTCAGTCTTGCCGCGTGCCTCGTATTATATCCATGGTGGACGCGTGAACTTTGACCTGCCCGATTGCCGCTGACTTCCTTAAACCTCCCCGAGGCTGAACGCTGGCGGGCTCGCGTGACTGCCGTCCCCTTTGGAGCCGTCGTAGGTTTAGGTAAGGCAGCGTGCCTGTTGGCCTCCCCCCACGTCAATCAGCGGACTGAGCAGTCGTTGCTGCTCTCGTGAGTTGTTATCCGTTTTACAGGCGCATTCGTGAGGCAGTGTTTGTTTTTGGTCATGTGACCTTCGGCCGCCACCCCGCTTTTCCGTGAGCCTGGGCTCTCGGTTCTGTGTGCTCGTTTGCCTAATTGGCCCTGGCCGAACTGATCCGAGCCGTGTACGAAGCGCCTGGTAGGCGGGATGTAAGTCTATAGCTCGGTTGAGTGTACCCGTCGAGGACCAGCTCTCGAGCACCAATCTGGCCATCTTCTCATTGGCTCGGCCAATCACCCTTGTTTTGTCAAAGGCGAAATCATGGTTCAGCTGTTGTGCGTGACCATAAACCATAGACAACTTGTCTTTGCGGTTGATTGCAAGTTGGTGTTCATGCAACCTTGTGCCCAGGCGTTAGCCTGTTTCACCAACATACCTTCCATCACAATTTTGGCATGGTATGCTGTAGACCACTGCTGATTGTTCTGTCACTGGTAGCGGGTCTTTGGGCTTCATGACTTGCTGTCTGATAGTGCATTATGGTTTATGAGCCACGCCAATCCCAAAAGGTTTTAGGATTCTTGCAGTCGCCTCTGGAACGTTCCTCACATAGGGGATTGCGAGCCAAAACTTTGGCTTCTCTTCATTCGACCGCTCAAACTGAGGCTTCCTGAGACATTTGCGGATGAAGGACTTTGGATAACCGTTGGCTGTAAAAAGGGCATGTAAGTACTCCATCTCCTCCTTCTCCCCACGTTCGTCGCTGCAGTGTGTTTGGACACGTCGGAAGAGGGTTCTGACACAACTGCGTTTGTGGCCGACAGGGTGGTTGCTTCGGAAATGGAGGATACGCCTAGTGTTGGTTGCCTTACGGTAGACCGTTGTCCTTATCTTCCCGTCTGCCAGCTTTGTAACTTGGACGTCAAGGAAGGGCAACTGGTTGTTGACTTCTTCCTCCATGGTAAACTGGATGTCGGGAAAGATTGAATTCAACAATGCCCTGAAAGCCTGCAAGTGACTCCTCTTGATTATGACGAACGTGTCGTCGACATATCTAGCCCAGAACTTTGGTGGGTACGAGCTGAAGACCAGCTGCTCAAGCCTCTGCAAAACTGCTTCGGCAATTAGTCCAGACAGAGGCGAGTCCATTGGCGTCCCCTTCTTTTGCTCGTAGACCTGGCCGTTGAATGTGAAGAACGTCTTAAGACACAGTTCTAGGAGTTCGATGATATGCACTCGTTTGAGTTTTTGGTCGGTCTCGTTATATTTTTCCTGGAGAAAGCCGTCGATAGTTTCGATAGCCAATGCGGGTGGGATAGAGTTAAATAACGAGATCACGTCAAAGGACACCATCACCTCGTCTGCCTCTACTTCAAGATGTTTGATGCGCGTTAAGAACTCGTCAGCTGACTTCACTGTCCACTTCGAATCCTTGGTTAGGAAACAAAGTCGCTGGTACAACCACTTTGACAGCCCAAAGGTTGGGGTGCCACGTAAGGAGACGATGGGGCGTAGGGGCACTCCTGGCTTGTGGACCTTCGGCAGGCCGTAGAAGCGTGCCATCGCGGAATCAGTGGCTTTTCGTGGCCAGCGCTTCTCAGCTGTCACAGCTGGTTTGACCAGCGACTTTGTTTCCCGTAACCAAGGATTCGAAGTGGACAGTGAAGTCAGCTGACGAGTTCTTAACGCGCATCAAACATCTTGAAGTAGAGGCAGACGAGGTGATGGTGTCCTTTGACGTGATCTCGTTATTTAACTCTATCCCACCCGCATTGGCTATCGAAACTATCGACGGCTTTCTCCAGGAAAAATATAACGAGACCGACCAAAAACTCAAACGAGTGCATATCATCGAACTCCTAGAACTGTGTCTTAAGACGTTCTTCACATTCAACGGCCAGGTCTACGAGCAAAAGAAGGGGACGCCAATGGACTCGCCTCTGTCTGGACTAATTGCCGAAGCAGTTTTGCAGAGGCTTGAGCAGCTGGTCTTCAGCTCGTACCCACCAAAGTTCTGGGCCAGATACGTCGACGACACGTTCGTCATAATCAAGAGGAGTCACTTGCAGGCTTTCAGGGCATTGTTGAATTCAATCTTTCCCGACATCCAGTTTACCATGGAGGAAGAAGTCAACAACCAGTTGCCCTTCCTTGACGTCCAAGTTACAAAGCTGGCAGACGGGAAGATAAGGACAACGGTCTACCGTAAGGCAACCAACACTAGGCGTATCCTCCATTTCCGAAGCAACCACCCTGTCGGCCACAAACGCAGTTGTGTCAGAACCCTCTTCCGACGTGTCCAAACACACTGCAGCGACGACAGTGGGGAGAAGGAGGAGATGGAGTACTTACATGCCCTTTTTACAGCCAACGGTTATCCAAAGTCCTTCATCCGCAAATGTCTCAGGAAGCCTCAGTTTGAGCGGTCGAATGAAGAGAAGCCAAAGTTTTGGCTCGCAATCCCCTATGTGAGGAACGTTCCAGAGGCGACTGCAAGAATCCTAAAACCTTTTGGGATTGGCGTGGCTCATAAACCATAATGCACTATCAGACAGCAAGTCATGAAGCCCAAAGACCCGCTACCAGTGACAGAACAATCAGCAGTGGTCTACAGCATACCATGCCAAAATTGTGATGGAAGGTATGTTGGTGAAACAGGCTAACGCCTGGGCACAAGGTTGCATGAACACCAACTTGCAATCAACCGCAAAGACAAGTTGTCTATGGTTTATGGTCACGCACAACAGCTGAACCATGATTTCGCCTTTGACAAAACAAGGGTGATTGGCCGAGCCAATGAGAAGATGGCCAGATTGGTGCTCGAGAGCTGGTCCTCGACGGGTACACTCAACCGAGCTATAGACTTACATCCCGCCTACCAGGCGCTTCGTACACGGCTCGGATCAGTTCGGCCAGGGCCAATTAGGCAAACGAGCACACAGAACCGAGAGCCCAGGCTCACGGAAAAGCGGGGTGGCGGCCGAAGGTCACATGACCAAAAACAAACACTGCCTCACGAATGCGCCTGTAAAACGGATAACAACTCACGAGAGCAGCAACGACTGCTCAGTCCGCTGATTGACGTGGGGGAGGCCAACAGGCACGCTGCCTTACCTAAACCTACGACGGCTCCAAAGGGGACGGCAGTCACGCGAGCCCGCCAGCGTTCAGCCTCGGGGAGGTCTAAGGAAGTCAGCGGCAATCGGGCAGGTCAAAGTTCACGCGTCCACCATGGATATAATACGAGGCACGCGGCAAGACTGACTAACTCAAGACCACCAGGAGCAGCAAGCACTTTACTCTGATGATGGAAGCGAGAAGGCTTTCGAAACGTCAGTACAAATACAATTTGGTCCATGAACTCGCCCCCTCATCTTCTTCGTCTTCTTCAGGGAGATGATGAGACGCGATATATATATATATATATATACATCAGACGCGATAGAGATCCGTTGAAGAAGCTGGTGGCACAATAAAACACGATGCTCGCTAGATTGCAGAATAGTGGTGCCATCTCAGCTAAATAGACTGGCCATAGAACCAACAGATTCGGCCGTGGCTAGATTCTATGGAATACCTAAAGTGCACAAGCATGTGGTGCTCCTCTGCGGCCCATCGTATCTTTGCGCAGAACCCCCACATTCAACCTGTCCACATGGATTTTCCAACGTCTAAACTTTCTCACATCAGGCTCCGATACAAACGTCCGCTCAGCCGTATACTTTTGGAAAGACTTCACGGTCTACGAGGTCATAGTATCATTTGGTGTTACCTCACTCTTCACCCCAATTCCTTAGTCTTGCAATTGAAACGGTCGACAAACTACTTAAGAGTAAATATGACGAGGGAACAAACAAGCTCTAACGAGGGTATCTCATCTGATCGCTCAATTTCTACTTTCAAACCTATTTCACCTTCAAGGACAGTCTATAAACAAATTAAAGGAACTCCAATGGGTTCGCCGCTGTCTGGTTTTCGTTGCTGAGGCGGTCCTGCAAACGCTAGACACACTGGTGTTCGCGACACAACCAATATTTTGGGCGCTGTATGTAGACGATACCCTCGTCGTCCTCAAGCGTGAAATATTCTCTGAATTCCACGCGGTATTGAGCTCTGTTTTTCCGGACATTCAGTTCACAAGAAGGGGGCCGAGGGGCAACGAAAACCAAAATAGCGTTCCTAGACGTTTGGTCCACCGTTAAACTGATGGAGACCTAAGGACGACGGTATACCGAGGCCACCACACACGTCAGGTCTTAAATTTCCACAGCAACCACCCTTTATGCCAAAGCAGCTACGTGCGAACTCTTGACAAAGAGGGCGAAAACTAACTGCAGCAGGGCGGTCGACAAAGTTGCGGAACTCCATTATCTTCGGCAGATGTTCACCTCCGAAGGTTACCCTTGCAGTTTCATAGAGGCGCAGCGACGGCCAAAACAAGCTGTGAAAACCAAGGACCGAAAAACCAAAAGTTTGGTAGGCGCTATCGTATATAGAGAACGTATCCCAAGCAGTACACTACTCTTTTCAACCGCTGGGGATCGGCGTCGCCCACAGAGCTGAGGCGACAATAAGACGTCTGTTCATGAGACCCGGCCTCTGTCATGAGGCGAAGCGGCGAATGCCGTCTTTCGTGTCTGGAGTGCAGTTCCAGCTAGGCAAATTACGTTGAAGAAACGGGTAAGGGACTGCAAATCCGCATGAGTGAGCAAAGCAAGAGCAGTGAAGGATGGACAAACTCACTAATGGCGAAAACTACTGTGCAATACTCGGGATGCATCTTCGCTTTCCGGGACGCCAAAATCCTGAGGCCGAGATACTGGCCAAACAGTCGAAGCACATTAAGCATGGCACACACGCAAAATTCCGTCAACCGTTGTACATTTTCCCGGCATCTTACCGGGCCTTGATGATACTAGGCATAAACCAATACAGGGGAGACCACAGAGAGCGAAAACCAGCATGACCTCCTGTCGAGGTTGAACAGCAGACGTACGCGAGCACAGTTCATGCATGAACGCCTGCGACGATGGTCGCCAGCCACATGGGAACGGAGACACCGGTAACGGCTAAGCCTCCGACGAGAACGCATGACGCAAACGGGGGACGCGGAGGGAAATGTGGGTCTGTGTCAACATATGCGGGCAATGCAGACGAGATCAATGATCGAGAAGAAGTAGATGCGATCGCTTGGATAAAAAGCTTTTATTAGCCTGACGTTTCGGTTTCAAAATCGATCCAATGACCGTTGCCATCACGACACATCCCCAGACGAAACAAGGGGGAAGCGCACTGACCAACGGAACCGCGATTAACTCCACCGCAGTACATTCTGCACGAATGAACGTTGAGCCAGCTGAACGCCAGTATGCTGAGACTGTGAAGAGCCAGTACAGAACGCATTTTAGACGATGAAATCTTGTTTTGATTTTTCCAAACGTCGAGGAAAATAAACCGATGGTTCCAGTGGTCGCCTCTTCTTCTCATTTATGCACGAACCCGCGCATTTTCTTCAATTAGCAATTACATATATATATATATATATATATATATATATATATATATATATATATATTGAATAGCTGAGATTAGAGTGCATTCCGATATCGAGGTAAATAATTTCTGAAATTATTAAGTGCAGGGACATGGAGTCAGGTGATTCGGACATGACTTTTTAGGGTCAGACCCGAAATTTCAATGAACATTTGGGTCGAAGACAATCAACCACTGTGGAATAACCACGTAATGCCCATTCTACAAACAAGTAGTACTACAAGTAGTATGAATCTTATATGGCAAAGACGTTATACCGTACTTCCGACATAGGTACTAGCTAAAAGCCCAGACACGTGTTTCGCCGATGTTTCTGCTGCTGCGTGACACAGCAACGAGGGGTTCGGCTCCTCAGTGGGTCCCCAGCGTTCTCTATGCGGTTTCTGGTATATGGACTCCAGAGAATAATCGGGTAAATAATTTCTGAAATTATTAAGTGCAGGACATGGAGTCAGGTGATTCGGACATGACTTTTTAGGGTCAGACCCGAAATTTCAATGAACATTTGGGTCGAAGACAATCAACCACTGTGGAATAACCACGTAATGCCCATTCTACAAACAAGTAGTACTACAAGTAGTATGAATGCTTATATGGCAAAGACGTTATACCGTACTTCCGACATAGGTACTAGCTAAAAGCCCAGACACGTGTTTCGCCGATGTTTCTGCTGCTGCGTGACACAGCAACGAGGGAGTTCGGCTCCTCAGTGGGTCCCCCAGCGTTCTCTATGCGGTTTCTGGTATATGGACTCCAGAGAATAATCGGGTAAATAATTTCTGAAATTATTAAGTGCAGGACATGGAGTCAGGTGATTCGGACATGACTTTTTAGGGGTCAGACCCGAAATTTCAATGAACATTTGGGTCGAAGACAATCAACCACTGTGGAATAACCACGTAATGCCCATTCTACAAACAAGTAGTACTACAAGTAGTATGAATCTTATATGGCAAAAGACGTTATACCGTACTTCCGACATAGGTACTAGCTAAAAGCCCAGACACGTGTTTCGCCGATGTTTCTGCTGCTGTGTGACACAGCAACGAGGGATTCAGCTCCTCAGTGGGTCCCCCAGCGTTCTCTATGCGGTTTCTGGTATATGGACTCCAGAGAATAATCGGGTAAATAATTTCTGAAATTATTAAGTGCAGGGCATGGAGTCAGCTGATTCGGAAATGACTTTTTAGGGTCAGACCCGAAATTTCAATGAACATTTGGGTCGAAGACAATCAACCACTGTGGAATAACCACGTAATGCCCATTCTACAAACAAGTAGTACTACAAGTAGTATGAATCTTATATGGCAAAGACGTTATACCGTACTTCCGACATAGATACTAGCTAAAAGCCCAGACACGTGTTTCGCCGATGTTTCTGCTGCTGCGTGACACAGCAACGAGGGGTTCGGCTCCTCAGTGGGTCCCCAGCGTTCTCTATGCGGTTTCTGGTATATGGACTCCAGAGAATAATCGGGTAAATAATTTCTGAAATTATTAAGTGCAGGACATGGAGTCAGGTGATTCGGACATGACGTTTTTAGGGTCAGAGCCGAAATTTTAATGAACATTTGGGTCGAAGACAATCAACCACTGTGGAATAACCACGTAATGCCCATTCTACAAACAAGTAGTACTACAAGTAGTATGAATCTTATATGGCAAAGACGTTATACCGTACTTCCGACATAGGTACTAGCTAAAAGCCCAGACACGTGTTTTTGCCGATGTTTCTGCTGCTGCGTGACACAGCAACGAGGGGTTCGGCTCCTCAGTGGGTCCTCCAGCGTTCTCTATGCGGTTTTCTGGTATATGGACTCCAGAGAATAAATAGGGTTAATAATTTCTGAAATTATTAAGTGCAGGACATGGAGTCAGGTGATTCGGACATGACTTTTTAGGGTCAGACCCGAAATTTCAATGAACATTTGGGTCGAAGACAATCAACCACTGTGGAATAACCACGTAATGCCCATTCTACAAACAAGTAGTACTACAAGTAGTATGAATCTTATATGGCAAAAGACGTTATACCAGTACTTCCGTCATAGGTACTAGCTAAAAAGCCCAGACACGTGTTTCGCCGATGTTTCTGCTGCTGCGTGACACAGCAACGAGGGGTTCGGCTCCTCAGTGGGTCCCCAGCGTTCTCTATGCGGTTTCTGGTATATGGACTCCAGAGAATAATCCGTGAATAATTTCTGAAATTATTAAGTGCAGGACATGGAGTCAGGTGATTCGGACTATGACTTTTTAGGGTCAGACCCGAAATTTCAATGAACATTTGGGTCGAAGACAATCAACCACTGTGGAATAACCACGTAATGCCCATTCTACAAACAAGTAGTACTACAAGTAGTATGAATCTTATATGGCAAAGACGTTATACCGTACTTCCGACATAGGTACTAGCTAAAAGCCCAGACACGTGTTTCGCCGATGTTTCTGCTGCTGCGTGACACAGCAACGAGGGGTTCGGCTCCTCAGTGGGTCCCCAGCGTTCTCTATGCGGTTTCTGGTATATGGACTCCAGAGAATAAACGGGTAGATAATTTCTGAAATTATTAAGTGCAGGACATGGAGTCAGGTGATTCGGACATGACTTTTTAGGGTCAGACCCGAAATTTCAATGAACATTTGGGTCGAAGACAATCAACCACTGTGGAATAACCACGTAATGCCCATTCTACAAACAAGTAGTACTACAAGTAGTATGAATCTTATATGGCAAAGACGTTATACCGTACTTCCGACATAGGTACTAGCTAAAAGCCCAGACACGTGTTTCGCCGATGTTTCTGCTGCTGCGTGACACAGCAACGAGGGGTTCGGCTCCTCAGTGGGTCCCCAGCGTTCTCTATGCGGTTTCTGGTATATGGAATCCAGAGAATAATCGGGGTTAATAATTTCTGAAATTATTAAAGTGCAGGACATGGAGTCAGGTGATTCGGACATGACTTTTTAGGGTCAGACCCGAAATTTCAATGAACATTTGGGTCGAAGACAATCAACCACTGTGGAAATACCACGTAATGCCCATTCTACAAACAAGTAGTACTACAAGTAGTATGAATCTTATATGGCAAAAGACGTTATACCGTACTTCCGACATAGGTACTAGCTAAAAGCCCAGACACGTGTTTTCTCCGATGTTTCTGCTGCTGTGTGACACAGGCAACGAGGGGTTCGGCTCCTCAGTGGGTCCCCAGCGTTCTCTATGCGGTTTCTGGTATATGGACTCCAGAGAATAATCGGGTAAATAATTTCTGAAATTATTAAGTGCAGGACATGGAGTCAGGTGATTCGGACATGACTTTTTAGGGTCAGACCCGAAATTTCAATGAACATTTGGGTCGAAGACAATCAACCACTGTGGAATAACCACGTAATGCCCATTCTACAAAACAAGTAGTACTACAAGTAGTATGAATCTTATATGGCAAAGACGTTATACCGTACTTCCGACATAGGTACTAGCTAAAAGCCCAGACACGTGTTTTCGCCGATGTTTCTGCTGCTGCGTGACACAGCAACGAGGGGTTCGGCTCCTCAGTGGGTCCCCAGCGTTCTCTATGCGGTTTCTGTTATATGGACTCCAGAGAATAATCGGGTAAATAATTTCTGAAATTATTAAGTGCAGGACATGGAGTCAGGTGATTCGGACATGACTTTTTAGGGTCAGACCGAAATTTCAATGAACATTTGGGTCGAAGACAATCAACCACTGTGGAATAACCACGTAATGCCCATTCTACAAACAAGTAGTACTACAAGTAGTATGAATCTTATATGGCAAAGACGTTATACCGTATTTTCCGACATAGGTACTAGCTAAAAGCCCAGACACGTGTTTCACCGATGTGTATCATAAAGTACTTAACTAAAGCTGTAACAGGTAGCTTATGACATTTAGTTAATACATTAACACTAATGATTATTAATGCAGGGATAAGGGAAAATAGTACGCCAAAAAGCACTTGCAGGGAAGCATTGCCTTTTTGGGTTACTTTTTTTTAAAAAAATGCTTATGAAAGTTATAGTTTACTGAAGGAACTTTATTATGAGCATGCTCTCTCTGAAAGAACACGCCAGAAATTGTTTGAACTCGTTAAACGTGGTGAGTTAGGCTGGAGACTTTAAGAAACTTACCGAAAAACTAGAGAAAATTGAAGAGAGAGGATTGGAAACGTTAATTCATCGCAATCTGTCTCAAATGCTAAAAGAAGTGTCCGAATTATCCGGTGGATAGTAGATTAATTGTGGTAAAACCGTTACATGCTTTAGGACTTCCCACAAAGACATGGAATTTTTGGTGCCGCATAAACTGAATGAAAGAAGCAGAGAATGGCGTAAACCAAACCAAATCATGACGACTGGCGAAAAAGGACTAGTTGCCATAATCCTAACCGTACAAAATGCTTAAAGAGCCTGCCCTAACCACAAAACTCATGAAAGAATATAAATGGAAGTTAAGTTATGCTGGAGGTGACCAACAAGGAATGAACTACGAGTTTTTAGAAAATATCTGCTCACTGATATTATATATATTATATATATATATATATATATATATATATATATATATATATATATATATATATATATATATACGCTTGTCGTTGCCTGCCTGCGAGGGCTCTAAAATTTGTTCCAGGGCACAACTCAACATAACTGATATAACCGATAAAGACAAGGAATACTGGACTGGCAATTTCTGGCTTATTAGCCCCCATCAGCCAGTCATACCCAATCCCGGGTGTGGATCACCCGAGCTTCGAACCCACGACCTTCGGTCATTGAGTGTAACACCCTACCATTGAGCCACGGGCCCGTTTTTTGTCCTTTTGTGCTCGGGACTATAATTCATGATAGTGAGGAGATCACTAATTTAGCTAAGGAACATGGATGTTCCGATGTGCCATGATGTTTACTTTAGAGCCCTCACAGGCAGTTGCATAGCAACTTGGGGAATATGATGATAAGGTGGAACCAAAGAAAACAACGGGAACCGGAATGGCATTTTTGGCTTACTAGCCGTCATTAGCTTCTCATACCCAATCACAGGTGTTGATCACCCGAGATTGAACCCACGACCTATGGTCATTGAGTGTAAAACCCTACCATTGAGCCACGGGCCCGTTGTTTTATCGGTTTACGATCGGGACTATGAATTATGATAGTGAGGTGTTCGCTAATCTTGCTAAGGAACATCAACGTTCTTTTATGCTCTGGTGCTCACTTTAGAGCCCTCGCCGGCCGTCGCATAGCAACTTGAGAAAGATGGTGGAACGGAAGAAGAAAATGGGGACCGAAATTTCCATTTCTGGCTTATTAACCGTCATCAGCCAGTTATACCCAATCACAGCTGTGGAGCAGCTGAGATTCAGGCTACATGACCTTTTATCATTGAGTGTAACAACATACCATTTAGCCACGAGCCCATTGTTTTTTTCTGTTTGCGATCGGGAAAATGAATTAAGATAGTGAGGTGTTCACCGATCTGGCTAAGGAAGATTGATGTTACGTTGTGCCCTGGTGCTCACTTAAGAGCTCTCACAGGCAATCGCATACCAACTTGGGGAATATGACGATAAGGTGGAACTGACAAAGACAAGGGAGACCGAAATGGCCATTTCTAGTTTAATAGCCATCATCAACCAGTCATACCCAATCCCGGGTATGGATCACCTGAAATTCAGATCCACGAACTTTCGTCATTGAGTTTAACACTCTACCATTGAGCCACGGGCCCGTTGTATCGTCTGTTTGCGATCGTGACTATGAATTACTATAGTGAGCTGTTCACCGATCTGGTTAAGGAACATGGGTCTTTGGTTGTGCCCTGGTGCTCACTTTAGAGCCCTCGAAGGCAGTCGCATAGGAACTTAGGGAATATGGCGATAAGGTGGAACCGAAGAAGATAAAGGGGACCGGAATGGCCATTTCTGGCTTAATAGCCATCATCAGCCAGTTGTACCCAATCCCGGATGTAAATCTCCCGAGATTCGAATCCACGACCTTTGGTCATTGACCGAAACAAGCTACCATTGAGCTACGGGCCCGTTGTTTTGTCTGTTTGCGATCGGGACTATGAATTATGTTAATGAGGTGTTCACCGATCTGGCTAAGAAACATGGATGCTTGGTTGTGCCCTTGTGCTCACTTTAGATCCCTCGCAGGCGGTCGCATAGCAACTTGGGGAATATGACGATAAGGTGGAACCGAAGAAGACAAGGGGGAACGGAATGGACATTTCTGGATTACTTGCCGTCATTAGCCAGTCATTCCAAATCCCAGGTGTAGATCACCCGAGTTTCAAACCCGTGAACTATGGTCATTTATTGTAACACGCTACCATTGAGACGCGGGCCTACTGTTTTGTCGCTATGCGATGGGTACGATAAATTATGATAGTGAGGTTTTGACTGATCTTGCTAAGGAACATGGATGTTTGGTTGTGCTCTGGTGCATACTTTAGATCCCTCGCAAGCAGTCGCATAGCAACTTAGGGATTTGACGATAAGGTGGAACCGATGAAGAAAATGGGGACCGGAATGGCCATTTCTGGCTTATTATCCATCATCAGCCAGTCATACCCAATCCCGGGTGTGGATCACCTGAAATTCAAATCCTCGAACTTTGGTCATTGAGTGTGACACTCTACCATTGAGCCACGGGCCCGTTGTTTTGCCTGTTTCGATCGGGACTATAAATTATGAAAGTAAGGTGTTCACAGATCTGGCTCAAGGAACATGGATGTTTTGGTTGTGCCCTGGTGCTCACTTTAAGAGCCCTCGCAGGCAGTCGCATAGCAACTTAGGGAATATGACGATAAGGTGGAATCGAAGAAGACATAGGGGACCGGAATGGCCATTTCTGGCTTAATAGCCATCATCAGCCCGTCATACCCAATCCCGGGTGTGGAACGCCCGAGATTCAAACCCACGACCTTTGATCATTGAGTGTAACACTCTACCATTTAGCCACTGGCCTCCTGTTTTGTCGCTTTTCGATCGGTACGATAAATAATGATAGTGAGGTGTTCACTTATCTTGCTAAGGAACATGGATATTGCGTTGTTCCCCGGTGCTTACTTTAGAGCCCTCGCAGGCAGTTGCATTGCAACTTGGGGAATATGACGATAAGGTGGAACTGACAAGGACAATGGAGACCGGAATTGCCATTTCTGGATAACATGCGATCATCAGCCATTCAAACCCAATCCCGGGTGTGGTTCACCCGATATTCGAACCAGCAACCTTTGGTCATTGGGTTACACACTCAACCATTGAGATGAGGGCCCGTTGTTTTGTCGGTTTAAGATCAGGACGAAAAATAATTATAGTGAGGTGTTTACTGATCTTGCTAAAGAACATGGATGTTTCGTTGGGCCCGGGTGCTCATTTTAGAGCCCTCGCAGGCAGTCGAATAGCAACTTAAGGAATATGACGATAAGGTAGAACCGAAGAAGATAAGGGGGACCTGAATGGCCATTTCTGGCTTATTAGCCATCACCAGCCAGTCATACCCAATCCCGTGTGTGGATCGCCCGAAATTCCAACCAACGACCTTTGATCACTGAGTGTAACAATCTACCAATGAGCCACGGGCCCGTTGTTTTGTCGGTTTGCGATCGGGACTATAAAGAATGAAAGTGAGGTGTTTACTGATCTTGCTAAGGAACATGGATATTCAATTGTGCTCCAGTAATCTCTTAAGAGCATTCGAAGAATGTCGAAAGGTAACTTGAGGAATATGACGATAATGTGAAACAGAAGAAGTCAAGGGGAACCGGAATCGCCATTTCTGGCTTATTAGCCGTTATCAGCTAGTCATACCAAATCACAGGTGTGGATCACCTGAGATTTAAACCCATGACCTTTGATCATTTGAGTGTAACACTCTACCATTGAGCCAAGGGCCCGTTGGTTTGTCGGTTTGCGATCAGGACGACAAATAATAATATTTTGGTATTTACCGATCTTGCTTAGGATCATAGATATTCCGTTGTGCCCTGTTGCTCACTTTAGAGCCCTCGCAGGCAGTTATAATGCAACTTGGGGAATATTAAGATAAGGTGGAACTGACAATGACAAGAGAGTCCGGAATTGCCATTTCTGCATTACTTGCCGTCATCAGCTAGTCATACCCAATCCCGTGTGTGGATCACCAGAGTTTCACACCCGTGAACTATGGTCTTTTATTGTAACACTCTGCGATTGAGACGTGGGCCTACTGTTTTGTCGCTTTGTGATGGGTACGATAAATTATGATAGTGAGTTGTGTTTACTGATCTCGCTAAGGAATATGGATGTTCCGTTGGGACCAGGTGCTCACTTAAGAGCTCTCGCAGGCAGTCGCATAGCAACTTACGGATTTGACGATAAGGTGGAACCGAAGAAGATAAGGGGGACCGGAATGGCCATTTTTGGCTTACTAGCCGTCATAAGCCACTCATAACCAATCCCGGGTGTGGATCACCCGAAATTCAAACCCACGAACTTTGGTCATTGAGTGTCACATTCTACCACTGAGCCAAGTGCCCGTTTTTTTGCCTGTTTCGAGCTGGACTATACATTATGATAGTAAGGTGTTCACCGATCTGGCTAAGGAACATGGATGTTTGGTTGTGCCCTGGTGCTCACTTAAGAGTCCTCGCAGGCAGTCGCATAGCAACCTGGGGAATATGACGATAAGATGGAACGGAAGAAGACAAAGGGGACTAGAGTGGCCATTTCTGGCTTATAAGCAAACATCAGCTAGTCATTCCCAATCCCGGATGTGGATCGCCGGAGATTCGAAACAACGACCTTTGGTCATCGATTGTAACACTCTACCAATGAGCCACGGGCCCGTTGTTTTGTCGGTTTGCGATGGGGACTATAAATTATGATAGTGAGGTGCTCACTGATCTTGCTCTGGAACAAGGATGTTTGGTTGTGCCATGGTGCTCACTTAAGATCCCTCGCAGGCAGTCGCATTGCACCTTGGGGAATATGACGATAAGGTGGAACCGAAGAAGACAAAGGGGACCGGAATGGCCATTTCTGGCTTAATAACCATAATCAGCCAGTCATAACCAATCCTGGGTGTGGAACGTCCGAGATTCAAACCCATGACCTTTGATCATTGAGTGTAACACTCTACCATTGAGCCACTGGCCTCCTGTTTTGTCGGTTTGCGATCAGGACGACAAATAATGATATTGAGGTGTTCACCGATCTTGCTTAGGATCATGGATGCTTGGTTGTGCCCTGGTGCTCACTTTAGATCCCTCGCAGGCAGTCGCATAGCAACTTGGGGAATATGACGATAAGGTGGAACAGAAGAAGACAAGGAGACCGGTATGGCCATTTCGGGCTTATTAGCCGTCATCAGCTAGTCATACCCAATCACAGGTGTGGATCACCCGAGATTCAAACCCACGACCTTTGATCATTGAGTGTAACACTCTACCATTGAGCCAAGGGCCCGTTGGTTTGTCAGTTTGCGATCAGGACGACAAATAATGATATTGAGGTGTTCACCGATCTTTCTCAGGATCATGGATGTTTTGTTGTGCCCTGTTGCTCACTTTACAGCCCTCGCAGGCCGTTATAATGCAACTTGGGGAATATGAAGATAAGGTGGAACTGACAATGACAAGAGAGTCCGGAATGGCCATTTCTGGATTACTTGCCGCCATCAGCCAGTCATACCACATCCCGGGTGTGGATCACCTGAGTTTGAAACCCATGATCTATTGTCATTTATTGTAACACTCTACCATTGAGACGCGGGCCTACTGTTTTGTCGCTTTTCGATCTGTACGATAAATAATGATAGTGAGGTGTTCACTTATCTTGCTAAGGAACATGAATGTTCCGTTTTGCCCTGCTGCTTACTTTAGAGCTCTCGCAGACAGTCGCTTTGCAGCTTGGGGAATATGACGATAAGTTGGAACTGACAAGGACAATGGAGATCGGAATGGCCATTTCTGGATAACATGTCGTCATCAGCCATTCAAACCTTATCCTGGGTGTGGTTCACCCGAGATTCGATCCCGTGACCTTTGGTCATTGGGTTACACAGTCAACCATTGAGATGCGGGCCCGTTGTTTTGTCGGTTTAAGAGCGGTACGATAAATAATTATAGTTAGGTGTTTATCTGATCTTGCTTAGGAACATGGGTGTTCCGTTCGGCCCTGGTGCTCACTTTAGAGCCCTCGTAGGCAGTAGCATAGCAACTTAGAGTATATGACGATAAGGTGGAACCGAAGAAGACAAAGGGGACTGGAGTGCCTATTTCTGGCTTATAAGCCATCATCAGCCAGTTATACCCAATCCCGGTTGTGGATTGACGGAGATTCGAACCAACGACCTTTGTTCATCGACTGTAGCACTCTTCCATTAAGCCACGGTTCCGTTGTTTTGTCGGTTTGAGATCGGGACTATTCATTATAATAGGGTGGTATTCACCGATCTGGCTAAGGAACATGGATGTTCCGTTTTTCCCTGGAGCTTAATTTAGAGCCATCGCAGGCTTTCCTTTTAGTACTTTGGGAATATGATATATATATATATATATATATATATGGAATGGAACCGACAAAGACAAGGGAGAACGGAATGGCAATTTCTGGCTTATTAACCGTCATCAGCCAGTCATACCCAATCCCAAGTGTGGCACACCTGGGATTCGAACCCGCAACATTTGGTATTTGAGTCGAACGCTCTACTATTGAGCCATGGGCTCGTTGTTTTGTCGGTTGTGATCGGGAATATGATGATAGTGTGGGGCTCACCGATCTGCTTAA
Source organism: Schistocephalus solidus (assembly GCA_017591395.1). Classification (NCBI taxonomy): domain Eukaryota; kingdom Metazoa; phylum Platyhelminthes; class Cestoda; order Diphyllobothriidea; family Diphyllobothriidae; genus Schistocephalus; species Schistocephalus solidus. Next base: position 1,403 of record WEDG01005829.1, on the reverse strand, counting down.
GGAACATTTATGTTCCGTTGTGCCCTGGAACTCAGACTAGAGTTCTCACAGGCAGTCGCATAGCGACGTAGCATATGTTGATATTGTGGAACCGACAAAGACAAGGGAGACCGGAATGGCCATTTCTGGCTTATTAGCCGTCATCAGCCAGTCATACCTTATCCCAAGTGTGGAACACCTGGGATTCGAACCCGCGACCTTTGGTATTTGAGTCGAACGCTCTACCACTGAGCCACGGGCTCGTTGCTTTGTCGGTTGCGATCGGGAATATGATGATAGTGTGTGGCTCACCGATCTGCTTAAGGAACATTTATGTTCCGTTGTGCCCCTGGAACTCAGACTAGAGTACTCACAGGGCGGTCGCATAGCGACGTGTAGCATATGTTGATATTGTGGAACCGACAGAGACAGGAGACCGGAATGGCCTTTTCTGGCTTATTGGCCGTCATCAGCCAGTCATGCCTAATCCCAAGTGTGGAACACCTGGAGTTCGAACCCGCGACCTTTGGTATTTGAGTCGAACGCTCTGCCACTGAGCCACGGGCTCGTTGCTTTTGTCGGTTGCGATCGGGAAGGATGATAGTGTGTGGCTCACCGATCTGCTTAAGGAACATTTATGTTCCGTTTGTGCCCTGGAACTCAGACTAGAGTACTCACAGGGCAGTCGCATGGCGACGTGTAGCATATGTTGATATTGTGGAAGCGACAAAGACAAGGGAGACCGGAATGGCCATTTCGAGCTTATTAGCCGTCATCAGCCAGTCATACCTAAGGAACATTTATGTTCCGTTGTGCCCTGGAACTCAGACTAGAGTACTCACAGGCAGTCGCATATCACAATATCAACATATGCTACATGTCGCTATGCGACTGCCTGTGAGTACTCTAGTCTGAGTTCAAACGATTCAAATGCTTTCGCAGATCGGTGAGCCACACTATCATCATATTCCCGATCGCAACCGACAAAGCAACGAGCCCGTGTATTCGTGGTAAAGCGTTCGACTCAAATACCAAAGGTCGCCATTTCGAATGCCAGGTGTTCCACACTTGGGATAAGGTATGACTGGCTGATGACGGCTAATGGCCAGAAATGGCCATTCCGGTCTCCTCGTCTTTGTCGGTTCCACATATCAACATATGCTACACGTCGCTATGCGACTGCCTGTGAGTACTCTAGTCTGAGTTCCAGGGCACAACGAAACATAAATGTTCCTTAAGCAGATCGGTGAGCCACACACTATCATCCTCTTCCCGATCGCGACCGACAAAGCAACTGAGCCCGTGGCTCAGTGGTAAAGCGTTTGACTCAAATACCAAAGGTCGCGGGTTTCCGAATCCCAGGTGTTCCACACTTGGGATTAGGGTATGACTGGCTGATGACGGCTAATAAGCCAGAAATGGCC
>WEDG01005822.1:0-15869 GCA_017591395.1 Schistocephalus solidus | reverse complement strand
TATTCTTATTTACAACTGATCTCGCATTGAGTGAAACTAAGCTGAGCGTATTCCTGATGCTGACAGGTTACGTTCATCAGTATTTATAAAAAAAGGATAATTTGGTGGCGGAGAAGAAAAACTGGAAAGAAGAAACGAAAGGTGGGAAAAAAATTGCTCTGGTCTTCAATTTGTAGAAATGTTACTGTTAAGAGAACTGAGATTATTGTACAGCGGCATATTTGGATGAAAACCTTGGAAGGGAAGGCTATATTGTGGCGTTTGAAAGATAGGGGGTGGCATAAAAAATGAGATTTTGAGGGACGTTAGCAGAAATTGGCGGAAAAACGTGCATTTGAAAAAAAGGAATAAATGATTTCGAAAAACTGGTAGCATAATTAGAAGCGTTAATTATTTGGGGATTTTCGGACACTTATTGGGTTGGGAAAAGATGCTAACGTTAGCGTTCGCAGCTTTAGTAGATGCTGAGGGGTTAGCAGGTTTCCCATCGGTAATGCCATTACTGATTTTAAAGCCTGGATTAGCCACAGATTTAGATTTACTAGGAGTTTTTCTAAGGGTTAGTAGATTTGGCAGGTGTAGCAGGCATGGTTTACTTGGGATGAGAAAGAAGTGGAGTTGACACAATTTCCCTCAAACCAGAAACAAGGTTAACGGGTGAAGATTCAGCTGGAATCGAAATTCCTGTCGATCCGGAGGGCCGTAGGCTTGCATAAGCTACAGGACAAACCTCTGAGATAACTTTTGATATTGAAAGTGTAGACGAAGGCTTCTTGTTTGCTAATGAGGGTGAAACCCAACGTTCCATTGGGGTTTTATCCCAAAAGATAAACAACTTGTTTTTTTTCAAATATTGAGCTGAGTGCTCATGCTTAGAGAAAATCAGGTCAACTTCAATCGCTGAAAAAAGTTTGACCAGAACTGGCGGGTTTTTGCTACGGGAAGACAACCTTTTAGCTTCAGCGACTTTAAAGTAAAAGACGCACGAGTAAAGGAAATGAAATGCAACGTCCAGGGGGTTTTTACTCTTGGGGACGTTTTTAAAAAGAAAAATTGAAACTTTTTTATGTCGGTCAAATTGACTCGGTACGACGATGTGTTAGTAAATTGCCCTCATATTTTTCTGATAGGAAATCAGTGCAAAAAAATATCATTTTCCCTCAAACATGGTACCAAGGATCGTGAAGAGAGAACCATATTTAGACATAAAGTTATTAAAGATTTCCAGGGTGTCAGGGTCTAATTTCTTCATGCTTAAGGTGGGTTGCTCTAGTGGATGTTTGCGTCTAAGCACTACTGGGGTTTCATATTGATTTTAAAATATAAGTATTTTTCAAATACGAAAGGAAAATTGTCACTTTAGTGACGTTTTGCGAAATAAAAGATGTAATATTTGAAATATGTGTTTTAAGCAAGGCACTGCAAGCAAATATCTGCTAGGATACGAGTTCTAACTGAAAATAGAATTAGCGAAGAGGCTATGCAGGATGAAAAATTATATCAACTGGTATACCAGTTACTGCAAATTATTCTTCGCTGGAAATAAGGTAAACTTACAAAATTTCAACTTCATTTCTAGAATTAACCTTTATATTCTGTCCTTTTGTCGTAAATCTGCGAGAACTTTAATGAGGCTATGTAGGGTGAAAAAGTTTAAAAACTTTATATTTTACCCTTTTGCAATTACAATAACTGCAAGTGTGTGCAGCTGATAATGAGGTAGAAATACAATAAATTGTCAATACTTAAGCTAATATTTTCAACAGGAAACGAAGAAATCGGTTTAAAATTCCAGAATTCACTTATCTTCAAATTTGAACCAACCGCCTTCGACCTTGACCTTTGACCTTTTTGAATGTATCCACAGACTGGGACATTACAATTGCCTCACGTAGGTTATTCCATGGTTCCACAACATGGTTAGTAAAAAAATACTTCCTTACATTCAATCTTACTTGGGGCACATTTAGTTTGAATGGATGACCTCGGAGATTATCCGTAGTGGCAATTTGGAAAAATTCATCACATAGGAGGGCGCAATCCATGCCACGCACGATACGGAAGGTTTGTATCAAGTCTCCACGCAACTGCCTTTAACTCAGAGGATAGAGCTTTAGGTTATTTAGACGAACCTCATATGGCAGTTCACCTTGACCTCTTACTAGTTTTGTGGCCACCGCAGCACCCTTTCGAGCATGCTGTAGTCCTGTTGGGTTCACGGTCGCCAGGCTTGGATCACATATTCAAGATGTGGCCTTACAAACTTATCAAAGACTTTAAGAAAAGCAGTCTTCATCGAAAACTTTAAATGCCCGCTTGATAGCGTACAGCATTGCGTAGAAGGGCTTCTGGTTGTCTTTCATCCAAACTCCAAGATCCTTCTGTGTGTGTGCTTATCAGAGTGGAAAACAATTCAAATAGTAGGGTCACATATCAGTGACCTGATTTTGATTTCCCATACGTAGCAGGGTGCATTTGTTTGTAGCCGGTAGCCGGGCATCAGTGACAAACTACAGGCCCATAAGCTTGACATACATCCTTGGCAAGGTTATGGAAAGATCATCAAGAGCGAATTGGTGAAATTCCTAGAGACTCATAATTTGTTACCAAGCTGTCAACACGGGTTCAGAAAAAGAAGATCCTGCACAAAAAATTTGCTATATTCGCTCCAGAGGTAGATCGAAGAACTTGAAGTTAGACACGTGGCCTACAACTCCTTCATTGACTTTAAAAAGGCCTTCGATACTGTGCCACACGGGAGACTGCTGTCCAAGTTAAAACGAATTGAAATCAGAGGTCACCTCCTCAAGTGGATCAAATTTCCTCGTGGGTCTTCGCCAGGTTGTGTGCCTCGGCCAAGAGAGGTCAAGTTCTGCTGCGGTCGAGAGTGGGGTTCCTCAGGGTTCAGTAATAGGGCCAATATGTTTTTAATATACGTGGATGATTGTGTCAGGAATCTTGACTATGAAGCAGCAATTTTTGCCGACGACACTAAAATCTGGAATGTAATCCAGAGCCCTGCGGACGAAGATAAAGTACAGATCAACCTAACTTGGTTGGAGGAGTGGTCGAATCATTGGCTTTTGCGGTTCAACGTCGATAAGTGTACAATACTTCGCTTAGGCAACCCATCTGGATCTGCTGACAGAAGAAGCTACTTTCTCAACGGTGAAGCCTTAAAAGACGTGGAAACTCAAAAGGAACTTGGTATGCTGATGACCACCACCTTAAAACCATCCTCTCACTACTTGAAAGTGGCGAAGAGCGCGATCGTTATGCTGCATGCAATCAGATGGGCTTTTTCTGATTTCGATGAAAATAGCTTCGCTTAGACTTTTGGAACATTCATTAGGCCGCATTTGGAATATGATGTGCAAGCCTGGAAACCCTGGACAGTTCAAGATCAGAAATGCCTCGAAATAATACAGAGGAAAGCGACCAAAATGGTAAGGAATCAAAGCTCCTTGCCATATCTAACTATCCTAAGGAATCTTAATATGTTCCTTTTGAGTTATAGGTAAATGCGTGGTGATCTCCTGCAGACATTCCGCATTGTGAAGTGATTGGATTGTTGCCTGGAATTCTCGGACTTCTTTGAATTTGCCGCCACAACCCATCTCCGAGGTGACCCATTGAAACTTCGCATCTAGCAGGCGAGACTCGATGTGCGTGAGTTCTCCTTCTCTGTCAGAGTGGTTAAACTATGGAATGCCCTCCCTGAAGACGTTATGATGTCATCATTGCTGGAAAGCTTTAAAAGGAACCTTGACAGTTTTATGTTCCAAAATGAGCCTGAGTAATGAGGAATTTATCTTAAGCCTCGAGAGTCACGCACTACTTGTCATGTTTTATGACCGCATTTTGTACCTTTGCAATCCACACAGTTTCTCTGTATACCGCACTTAATTTTAAGTTACAAATAGGGTACTCAAAGGCCCATGCCTATTTTCCTTAATAAATTGAATTGAATTGAATTGAATCGTGCTTGAGCTCTTAGAAAGGATCTTTAGACCTTCGGTCAGAGGTGTTCCATATGGTGCCTTTCTCCATCTTGGAAAAACTGCTCGGTTATGGTAGTTGGCGATAATCACAAGCCCCAGCTAAGCATAGACGGTCACGAAATAAATGTGCCCGGAGCTATATATAAACTGGGCATTTCATAATTTGGTGGTCTTTATCTGTCAGAGCACTGCGCCTTGATCGTCCCGAATGCAAACCAAACTATTGGGTTTATTATTTTAAATTTTTAAACCCTCAAAATTGGAACCAGCCTTTGAAAAATGTATGTCAGATCTAGTCTGGAAAACTGCTCATTTCTAGTCAGCCTTCTGCATGCTAGTGGACATAAGAAGATAGATTTAGTCCAGAACTTCTTTACTTAAAGAGTTTTCTCTTCAGAAAACCGCAACCCGTCCTAATAAAACCGTTGTGCGCTTACTAAAATCGATCCGTTGTGGCTTCGCAGATTACCGAAGGGACTATTTTTATTGTTGAAACTTTTAAACAGTCGCACCTTTAACCACACCCTACTCTAAGGCAGCTTGAACACTCTAGGTGCATCAGTCATCCGGATGTCTTTTTTTTCCTATGGCACGCACGGATAGATTCCGTCAGTTTCTTAAGTAAACGCTATAACAATCTGGAATAAACTACCCAGAAGTATCGAAATTCCGTAAAGCTATCCTTTGTTAAAGAGAGCTGTCCCTAGTTTTCTACATTCAGGACACCTTCCACAAATTTTGGGTGCTGACTCGGTGGAATGGCTCTTCCGTTCTGATGGCGGTCGCGGACTCTGCATCCTGTGGCGGGCTTCATGCTGAGGGCAATATTGCTTGCTTAGCAGTCCGTAATCGGCTAATTCCTCAGTTGACAGCGAACAGCCGTTCACACACACAACTTTATCTAGTGCACAATACCAGGTATATGAATCTGAAAGATGAAAGTCCACACAGTGCACCTGTGACAAACATTCGCAATCCCGACCTGTAATCATTCAATGAGCTGCAGTTTTTTTCCTGAAAAACACTTAAAAGAACAATCAGGAGATTTTCTTTACTGGCAGCTCAATCCTATACTATATATCCCTTTTGACATTGCCTGTTGATTGGCAATAAATAAATAAATGACAAGAATGTGCAAACAGAAATTCACGTCAAAGCTGGAGATGCCATCACTAGTTATAATCCTGCCTAAAAACCTTAAAGAATGTCGCCTACGAGGATGAGAAGTATAAATAAATTCTATATTTAAGACCCAGTGGGCCCATCATTACAAACGCAGTACCTTGGTATGAATGAATACAATATGGATAATGGATGCTCTGAGTGAACAACCGTATGAACAGCAGAAATGAGTAGTATGGTAGGCAAATCCGATTAAAAACGATTCGTCATTCTTAAAACAATATATAAAAATATTTTGGAATACAAACTGAATTAGGATATGCAGTGTTTAAAAAAAAATTGTATATTTAAAGCCCTGAGGGACCCATCATTACAAACTTAGTATCACAGTTTAAATAAATACAAAGGGCATATTTGTTGCACTAGGTGAGCAGCCATATGAACAGCAGAAATAAGTAGTATGGTACGCATATCCGATTCAAAAAGATTTGCCGTTTTTTAAAACAATAGTAAACAATCATTGGAATATACGGTGAGCTAGAAAAGAAGCAGTAAAAAAACTCCTACGGTTAAATTGGGGACGGAGTTCGGCGAGCCATCAATTTAAATAAACTAGGAGAAAAAACTGCTAAGCTTAAAATTAATAGTTAGATTTGATGGGATACGTACGATACAATGGGATAGTACGGTGATTTTGCTGACAACGTATGACGTTTCGGAACGCTCCTTGTCGGACGAGAGATAATATAACAACCAGATCCACAGTTTGTAACCATCACGGAGGTGAGAGAGGAAACACTCATTGTGGACAATATGGTCAAAACGAGAAGGGACAAGTAGAGGTCACAAGATCATCACTGAGATGCGACCTTGTTGTCTTCATAGCCCACCAGCAAGATGGCAAAAAACAGAAACCACCAGGATCATCAACAGAAACAACGGAGACCATCTTCGCGGTTGCAAAATCAAAGGAAAGTATCAGGGTTGTCAAGAGTTGGCGACGATAGTTAAAATGGAGGGACGAAAAAGTGACTGCAAAGATTGATTCTACAGAGGATAATGGAAACATTGAGAAACCAATGTAATTTTCACTGGACTGCCTCAAACACCAGGAGGACCTTTTTAAAAATCCAAAAAATGCGAGTTTGGGAAGGAAAAAGACAATTAGGATTTTAGATCTTCCGAAGTTAAATGTTGCGTAATTTGGTTTTGAAAATAACTAACTTAGACGAAAACCTAATTTAGGATGGAAAATTATTCCAGATTAAAGCATATTTGGAGGCAAAAACGGAGAACGGTTAGTTGTGGAGATAAGGGGTGGTTAAATGATCATGGAGGAATTACGAGTGGCATAAAGTCAGTCTATCGGAGTGAGAGCGTTAATTTGCTTGGGATTTGGACTAGAATTAACGCGAACCAGGAAGCAGAGACCGGCTTCCAGTCTTCTAAACCCACAGAAAGGTAATGTTTGCTACCTAAAATCTATCCGTATAAGAGATACTTAATCCAGAAAGAGAACATAGTCTTCGAGTGAAATCTCTCTGAAGTTTTTCAATTTTGCTGCCTTCAGAGGCGTTCATCAGCCCAAAGAGAAGACAGCAGTATTCTAGGATGGAAAGAACAAACATGCGGTACAGTCTTCACTTTATTTCCGGAAGGAAGAAATTATGTGATGTTAAACCACGTATCTGTGCAGCCTTTGCAGAAAGTCTATCTACATGAGGTGATAATGCTAGCTCATTCGTGTAACCTAGACCTAGGTCTATTATGGTTGATCGTTTTAAAGTGTGCTTTATTAAATACTACGGGTCCAGGAAGCTTGGCAGGACCATAAGACATGATATTACTCTTAGATGGATAAAATTTGATCTGCTATCTAGAGCTCAAACGTGAGAGTATAAGTAGATCATTGTTGATTTTATCAATGCAACTATTGGCAATGTCTTTAGAAAATAAGTAAATGCACTTAAGCTCAGCAGCGAAAACGATACTGTGTGAATGTTTGAGTACAGTTTAAATTTTGTTTACGTACAGAATGAAGAGGAAGGGGACCTAGAACCGTGTCTTAAAAACGCCACTCGTGATAAGCTGAGGCGTCCAGTATCTATTACGTACTAAGACCTTCTGGCTGCGGTTAGACAAGTAGGAACCAATGAAGAGGCCGGATGCTGAGAGCTTCCAGTTTCAAAAGGACACGTCCATGCGATACCTTGTCAAAGGCTTTGCTTAGGTCAAAGTAGATCACAACCACTGATTGCTGCTCATTACCGAGGGAAGTAACGAGGTTAAGAAAAGCTAAGTGACACACTTCGCATGATCTTCCAGGTAGAAAACCATATTATGAGTCGCTTAAAAGCTTATTTTCTTGGCAAAAGTCGAAAATTTGATTAAAAATATTTTTTTCAAGAATATTTGCTAGGGCCGGGGTTTTGTGAACGCCTCGATATTTATTTATGTTTGAACGTGATCCCGACTGTATGACAGGAAGAATAATAATAAATGTCTTCCCTGTGTAAGTAATGAATCTGTTTTAAAGATAAACTGAAAATATATAGTTAAGCAATCGGGGAAGCTCGGCACGTTTTTGATAACTGAGTTTGGAATACCGTCAGTACCCGAAGAGTGCGAGTTTTTAGATGAATTATTTGCTTCTGAATTAATTCTAAGGAGAAATCCATGGTGTTGATAACATTGAATGAGGATGGTTGAAACATAGAACCGGTTCAGATTCTATCGTAAAATTTCTACAGAGAAAGCACTAAACAATCTTCAATGAGTCACGCATAGTTTGCAGGATGCCCTTAGTGATTAATTGTAGTGGCGTGTTAGAAAAAGTCACTGGACAGGAGGGCGCTGTCCAAGCTACGCGTGATATGTAAACTTTTTATCCAGACTTCGAAGACTTTTTTTGGACCTTTTCGAGGAAGTTGATGTCCTTCGCCGCCCTGGGTGTCGAAGCTTGGATAGCGGACTCCAACTGCGGCCTCACGAAGGTTCCGTAGACTTTGTTGAGGCAGTCATCAGTGAAGGCTAAAATAAGCTCATTTGAAGAGGTATAGAAGCGACATAGATGTTTCCGCTACCTTCGCGCAATTTAAGGAGGGTTTAAGCGAGTGCGTGATCCAGACTCCCAGGTATTTGGGGTATCCAATTCTGTCAATGGTATGACATTTAGTCAGTTAACCATACGATTCGAAGGATTGCTTTTCCCGACTCGTATAATGTTACACTTGCTCGAATTTAACGATAAAAGACAGTCCTTTGACCATTTTTGGAGTCGATTTAAGCTTGCCTGCAAGTTTTCTTCGTCAGCCGCAGTTTGAAGGAGGCGCTTAAGTTTGAGAGCATCGGCAAATATGGCAATATCACAGTCCAGTTCGCTGGTGCAATCACTGATGTAGACAATGAACAAAAAGGGCCAAGAACGGAGCCTTGGGGAACACCACTCTCAAACGTAACCTTGACCGACTGTTTTTCACTGATATACACAGTTCACGAGCAGCCAATTACGAAGTTTTCTATCCATGCCAGAAGTCTACCTCTTCCTCCTATGCGGCTGAGTTTCCGAAGAAGTTGGTAGTATGGCACGCTATCGAAAGCCTTTTTGAAGTCAATATAGACTGCGTGCACCATATTTCCTCTATCGAATGCCTCAGTCCAACGTTCTAAATATTAGAGCAAATTTGTCACGCAGGAACTAACTCTACAGAAACCGTGCTGAACCTCGGAATGCAGATTGTTATGTTCTAACAACTGCACTTGTCTTTGCTTTATTATTTTTCCCTGATTTTGCAGCAAATTACAATAAGACTGATTAGTCGATAATTTTTATGGAGATCCGGCTTTCACCCTTATAAAGTGGCATAATTCATGAGGATTTCCAATCGGCTGGTAGATCTCCGGTCTCGAAGGATGTTTGAAAAAGCCTAGAGTGTGGTTTTGCCAACTTTCTGGCGAGCTCCTTCAATATCTTGGCCAGTACTTCATCGGGACCCGGGGTCTTAGATTCTTTTAACCCTTTAAAGTTCATTGAGAACAAAAGCCTCCTTGAATTGAGCAGTCTCGACTATTGTATGCACTTTAAAGAAATTGGTAGGGTAATTGCATCACGTTTCCTTTTTGAAAAGTGGTCGGAAAAATTACGAAAGATTATCAACCTTTGCTCCGTCTTCAGTTAGGTCTATACCCTCAGTGGTTCTCAGCAGGAGTATCGGATCCTTGTTCCGTGTACTCTGCCTGAGGTAACCGTAAAACAGCTTCGGTTTCACCGTGGCCCGGTTCAGCAGGTTCACTTCAAAATCCCGTCTTGTTTCAACAATAAGTCTCTTGACCCGCTTTCTCTGATTTTTTTACGCATTTAGAGATGCAGGAATCCCATCCGTAAGCGATATTTTCCACAATGTCCGCTTTTCGTTTACTTCGATTTTAAGGCCTGTGTAAATCATCGTGATCTGTTGGTCACCCTCATCCTCAAAATTTGAGAGTAATTTTTGATGAGCCTGTGCAATATGTCCCAAAAAGTTCCCCAGTCCTCAGTTATGTTTTCAAGGAAAAAAGGTTTCCACTGAGTGCGCGGGGGTTCAGCCCTCTTTCCATTGAAATCGCCTTGCCATATATTCATCCTGACTGGTGTGGGACTTTGGGGCATTGAAAAAGTGAGTACTCTCATCGCCGTACATTGTGTTTAATTGTACCTTGTGGTGGGATATATGACACATCATTGATGCTGTCCTGCGCCTTCGTGAGAACGAGGCTCAGATAATTGGGTTGTTGTCTATCACGCATTCTTGTTGGAAAAGTGACGTGCTGTGTGAGAAGTAGCCTTAGCGTCGTGCTTAGACGGCAACCCTCAAAGGCTAGATCAGCGCTATGTGCGTAGGCTGAGCTCCAGTCGAGGTGAGGTGCATTAAAGTCACCCATGATCAGGATATTTGACCGTGTAGCAATATTTTCAAGCTCCTCTAGTAGGAAGGCATCGGCTAAGGGGTCTCTTCTCGGTGGACGGTAGAGTGTCAGGACATCTTGACTTGATAAAACTGGCACTTTTATGAAAAGCCATGTCGCCTCGCAAGAAGACGCCAGTCAATCCGTTGTGTCTAACATTGAAGATTAATTTTTACATGTGAATACGCCTCCTCCTTGACGCCCTTTCCAGTCTTTTCTCAACAGTTGGTAGCCAGGCATAGTTACCTCGCGGTCGTCCACGTGGTAAGACAACGAGTTTTCTGTTAGGGAAGTTATATCAGAAGATAGTTCACATACATGAATCTTCAGATATTCAAGCTTCGATAAGATACTCTGTGCATTGTTTTGCATAAGGTTTGTTTTCGGTTTGCCCGGAAAGTGCTTACGGTTGGGCGCGAGTCCTCCTCTACTGGGTCGACTGCGTGGTCACCAGGAATGGGCATCGCCAGGGGGTGAACAAATGATGATGAATCACTTGGTAATTGCAAATAACCAATTTTCCCCTTCGCTGAGCCACTGTCTCAGTTCGATAAAAAGTTGACGAAGTTTTTTCCATTCCGAAGGTGAGAAGTCCTGTTGAAAAAAAATTCAAAGGGTTGGAGTTTTTTAACTTAAGGCTCCTAGGCAGAATGAATATAGCGTCATAGAAACTGATCAGGATAACTTTTAGATGTCTAGGACGCGTTGATTTAGATTGGCTTTCTTGCCGTTTTTCAAGGCGGAAGGCTTTTGCCAATTCAATTGACGTATTGGGTTCCAGCATTTTGATCAGAAGTTCATGAAAGTGATTCATGTCTTTGGAATATCTGTCTACGGGAGTTAAAGATGCTGATTTAGGTAGTCCCTGCATTTTTTTAATATTATTTATTTATTGCCAGTTTACAGGCAAGGTCAAAAACAATATATATACAGTAGAGGGTCAAGCTCACAGTGAAAAAACTCCTGATCATTGTTTCAGGTATTTTCAGGAGAAAAAACTGCAGCTTATTGAGTAATTAAAGTTCAGGATAGGGACGCGTTAACACAGGTGCCCGGTGAAGAACCTATCCATTCAGTGTTATGGATCCGGTATTCTGCACCAGCAGGTATGTCGGCGAGCGGCTGTTCAATGTCGACTGAGAAATAAGCCGATTGAGGACTGCAGAGCCAGCAATATTGCCCTCATCATGAAGGCCGGCACAGGATTCAGAGTCCGTGAACGCCATCAGAACCGAAGAGAGCTTCCACAGAGTCAGCACCCAAAAGTTTTGGAAGGTGTCCTGAATGCAGAAAACTAGTGACAGTTCGCGTAAACAAGGGATAGCTTTGCTGAATTTTGATACTTCTAGGTAGCTTATTCCAGATTGCTATAGCATTTACCGAAAAAAACTGTCGGTAATTTATCTGTGCGTGCCAAAGGAAGAAATAAAATACATCTCGATGACTGGTGCACCGAGAGTGGTCGAGTTGCCTCAGAGATGTAAGGGGGTTAAATGTACGACTATTTAGTAGTTTAAACAGTAAAAACATTCCCTTATGTAATTTGCAATGCCACAGCTGGTCGAGGCTTGTAAGCTCACAGCGTTGGTGGATGGACAGGTTTCGGTGTTCTGAATAGAAAACTCTTTTTGTAAAGAAGTGCTGGACTTATTCTTTCTTCTTTGCGTTCACTAGCGTACAGAAGGCTAAATAGAAACAAGCAGTATTCCAGACTAGCCCTGACAAACATTTTATAGAGGCTGATTCTAATGTTGACGGTTTTAAAATTTCTGAGAATAAACCCAGTAGTTGGGCGTGCTTTCGAGACAACCAGGGCGCAGTGCTCTGACAGATTAAGTTAAATGAAATATGGTATGCCCAGACCCTTTATAACTCCGGGCACATTTAGGTCGTGACCGTCTATGCTTAGGTGAGGCTGATGGTTGTCGCCAATAACCATAACAGAGCACTTTTACCAAGAAAGTGAGAGGCGCCATGTGCGACACCACTGAGCGAAGGCATGAAGATCCTTTTTAAGAGCTCAAGCACGATGTTGCGATCAACCGGTTTATATCGATGGGCATCTTTTAAATCGTCAGCGTACATAAAATGCTTACCATACTGAAAAAAATCAGAAACATCGTTGACAAGGAGGCAAAATAGAAGCGGGCCGATCACGCTGCCCTGAAAAACTCTTTTCCTCACATGCGTGGGGTTGGAGATAACATCAGAATTTTTAACCCGTTGTGCGCGAGCGTTCAAATAGGAGGATATTAAGTTTAGAAGCTTGTAACCTATGCCGAAGGATGCAAGTTGCAGCAATAGGAGATCATGGTCAACACGATCAAAAGCCTTCGTGAAATCAAAGTAAACGGTGTAAATTGCAAAACCGCTGCCTCTATATTGCAGCAAATGATCAAAGAAAGAGAGCTGGCATGTGTCACAAGACCGATTTTCGAGAAACCCATGATGAGCCGCATTAGGTAGTTTATTCTCTCTTAGGTGACGCATCATCTTGGCTTTGATCAAGGTCTCGAAGATCTTCGAGATTGCTGGCAGTGTATTTATTGGCCTAAAGGCGTCAAATGACGTAGATCGGCAGTTTGTGGGTGTATGCAGTATGTGCGATTCCTTCCATAAAATAAAGAATGTTTCACTTTTAAGAGCAAGATTAAATATCTTATACAGAAAGGGCCGGAAATATATCGTTTGCATCCGCCTTTTGAACGCTGACAGGGACGCCATCTGGTCCTGGACTTTAAGATTGATGAAAACGCTGAACGGCTACGGTCACGTTCCAGAGGGTAAAAGTTATGGTTTCGAGGACGTTACCGGTCCAAACCCGGATGTTATGAAAGGGAGCGACAGTATGTTCACTAAACGTTCTGTACAAGAAAGCATTTAAGCTATCAGCAGTCAGCTTAGCGTCAGCTATAGGGTTTCCTCAGCTGTCTCGGTGTATGGGGTGCTGCATTTTTCTCTGCGCTTTTACTGTGCACGAAAAGAGCTTTGCAAAATTTAACGAAGGGTTTTTGTCAAAGTTAACCTCAGCAGCTTGTCGTTTTTCGTCCGACAGCCTCTTAGCATCTTCAAAGATTTGTTGGATCAAGGGCAGGACGAAAGTGTCGTTTTTTAGATGAAAACGACGGGAGAGTCTACACAGTCTACGGCGGAATGATAAAGGGAGGTAGACTTCATCATTGACATTAAATATTTTCTTACGGGGAACAAAACGAGAAATGAGTGGACCTAGAACCTGGTTAAAAGTATCAGTACAAACATTAACATCCGAACATACAAAAAATTTAGTCCAATCGTGGATTGCAATATTTCCTGTGGTGGACGAGGCAATGGTCAAAGCCCTTGTTCGAGTTTTTTAAGGCATCTCTCAGTCGGTTGTCCATGAAATTTTTTCTTCTTGATGTTAGATTTGCGTTATTGAAGATTTTTTGTTTTTAAGTCGATTGATTTTTCCTTTGCCATGCTACTTTTTCTTCGGTAGTCGTAGCAGGTGCCAAAGTTGTTGGGGTGCCATTTGTTCGAGTATCAATAGTTTGGCTTCTAATTAGTCGCTCAGTGGCACCTTTGTGACATCTACTGCAGAATCTACTCGAGCAGGATTCCACTTCCTAAAAAGACCGAGATACTGAAAACAACATGAACTTGTGTAAGCTATACCCTGATATGAACTGCTATCATTCAACAGGCGGCAGCTTTTGCTCCTAAATAACATTAAGATATGAAAAATACTAAAAATGATATATATTTAGGAGTTTTTTTATTGCCAGCCTGATCCACACTGCATATTTTGTCTGATAATGCCTGTAACTCGGCATTAAATACGACTATTATTATATTATTATTATTATTATTATATGAGTTGCCTATAACGCAGTTATTATTTGTGTTATCTTGTACTTGAGGTGGTTTTGCTCGTAACATAACCCCACGAGTCATCTTATACCTCCAGTTATATCACCTAAGGCAGGTCCTTTCGAAGGACGTAAACCCAATCTAAACCGAAAAACAAGGAAGTGCCGTTCTAGCAAATCACATGCTGCCTTCTTCAAAACTAGCCAATCCTCTCCAACAGGTTAATAACCCTTACCATATTAACCGATATGCATATTGTATATTTTGAAGGATTACAGGCATTGCCCTTGATGAACCTCATTGTAAAGTTATCATTGCATATGTACAGCCAATATAAAATGATGTACATTAAAATGTTTTTGAGTCAAAGCAAAAAAAACTTCGAATGTGTTTGCACAGTTATAGGCGAAACCCGACTTCCCTGCACCTAATTCTTATAGCTGCTTTCCCTCTCCTACCAGCCTCTATATTCCATCTAACTCCCCCATTCAGTT
This sequence comes from Schistocephalus solidus, assembly GCA_017591395.1. NCBI lineage: Eukaryota > Metazoa > Platyhelminthes > Cestoda > Diphyllobothriidea > Diphyllobothriidae > Schistocephalus > Schistocephalus solidus. The sequence continues at coordinate 1,456 of WEDG01005822.1, read as the reverse complement.
TTAACTTCCAACAGGCATATCCCGGTCTTAACCCCTAGGGTGGTTTGATACCGAAAAGTTATATTCCTGCACCATTTAAATATCCTTCTCAGTATTTTGTTACTGACGTTCCTTATACCAATAGTTCTGGCGCAGTTGGCAGCTACCCTCGAAACCACAATAACTTCCAACTTAATTACCAACCTTAAATTTTTTAAATAAATAACAATTACCCTATTTTGGATACTCGAACCACACTAGATGTTATATTACTTAATTTTAGAAGCAAATCACCTCTATTAGCGTAGCAAGAATCCTCCTATCGTAGTTAAATTTTTTTCAACAATTGAGGTGGACTCAATCTTTGCTCGACAATGTCGTACTTCTCACTATTTGGAAATGACGAAATGTTTCTTTTGTAGAGATCTTACACCGATGGAGCGAAGAAATGGGACTTTTCTGTCAAATATATCATCAAATTCTCTCAGAATTCTGGTAGTTTTTCCACGAACATCAACGCACCGATTAATTCATCTCCTCAGATGTCTAGTTCGGTCAGCTCCTCCACTCTGCCTTCTACTTCGGTTCGCCCACGGCCAATTTATGAAATTTCCGGTGCTTTGAGCCAACCTGTATTTTCCGCAACCCCACCTAAAGCACTTTTACTTTGTAACCCATCCAAACAATTTAGCCCGATAGCTTTCCCTTTCGAATGCTGTTCTGCAGGCCTCTCCTTGAAATTTCCGAGACACTACATAAATAGCGTAATTCAAATACAAAATCTGCTGTCATCTCAATCCGAAGACAACTTATCTAAACCTCCCCACACTTCCTCAAACCATAACCCCACGGGTCATCTTATACCCCCAGGTATATCACTTAGTGCAGGTCGTCAGAAGGACGTTAATCCAACCCAAACCGAAAAGCAAGGTAGTGCCATTTTAGCTAATTGCTTGATGCCTCTTCCAAAACTAACCAAGCCTCTACACAAGGCAAATAACCCTAGCCATGTCAACTGGTACACAAGACCTGACATCCTGGTACTTATTTCTTATAAATAAATAAATAGGTTTATTGATTTGGCACTGCTTGGGCTGCTTGCCCTCTCCCACTAGCCTCTTTATTCCCTCTAACTTCCCCCATTCCGTTTTAACTTCCAACAGATATATCCCAGTCTTAACACCCATGATGGTTCGATACCGGAAAGTTATATTCCTACACATTTTAGATATCCTCTCAGGCTTTTGTGACTGACGTCCTTATGCCGATAGTGCTGGCGCAGCTGGCAGTTACTCTCAAATCATAATAACTTCCAACTTAATTAATCATCTCCAACTTTTTATAAACAACGATTACCCTAGTTCGGATCCTCAAGCTACACTAGATATCATTTAACGTAATTTTATATCTGTTATAAATAAGATGACTCAACTCAGAGCCATGGCCTTCGAGTAAATGCCCGATGTTTTTACGTGTA